>OX439130.1:6464359-6476859 GCA_949318235.1 Ecdyonurus torrentis
TGCAATGTTTTTGTTATGACACAAACATTGCAATGATTTTAAATGTAAGAACAACTTTTTCAAACCATATGTACAGTATAAATATTAAAACAATGCCTAATAATAATAAATTTAATAAATATGAACACTTTATATAACGAGCACATTTTATATGTATTTGGTGTGAATACGCTATACTGTTCTTCCATCACTCTGTTTATAAATCATAATTATGTATGTTAATTTAAGACTGTAAAATAAATACAAAAAATACAAAATTAATATAATATAATATTATATATATAATATATAATATATATATATATATATAATATATATATATATATATATATATATATATATATATATATATATATATATATATATATATATATATATATATATATATATATATATATATATATATATATATATATATATATAAAACGTAGCAATATATTTACCACGTGTAGGAAGTTTATAAGACTTTTTTTTTCTTCTTTTTTTTTATTGGAATTTTGCAACATTCTATACGTAGAGGTGACCTTTCGCGCTGCTAGATAAGTTTTCTTATAGCTATGAGTTGTTATAGTTGCATAATATGTGGTAGAGCATAATGCCAGGTATAGTGACCTTCAGATACATAGGGTGGGAGAGAGGGAGAGAGAAGGAGAGAGAGAGAGAGAGAGAGAGAGAGAGAGACAGAGAGACAGAGAATGAACAATTATAATTTCTTTGCCATCAAGAAAAACCAACATTAATGAATAATATTTCTTACTTGACATCGCATGGTCATTGAGAAAATTAATATCGGAAGTCTTTATTATTATTATGTTTTATTATTATTTTTTTTACTTATTTACTTTTTGGGAAAAAAAATAATGATATATTTTGCAAAACTTTATCTTCTATTGTTGACCCCTTCCCCCCTCTTTAGTTAAATTGCTTTTTGTTGTGGCCTGTGTTGTTATCTTATCAAATATGATGATTAGATGGAAAACAACTTTGAATATTTTATTATTATAAACAGTAACTAGAGAATGAAAACACGTGCACGATATATATATGTTACGTAAATTTTGCTGCATTGATTGTAAAACATAAATGATGCGATTTTGTATTAAAGGTTATAAACCTCAGTCCTGGAACGCTCCCTTTTTTCAAAAAACTGTTAGTAAAATATTTTTTTAATTATTTTTTGATACATCTAATTTTTTACAAAATAGAAGTGAAAGCATAATTTCTTCATAATTCCCATACATTTCTCATAATTAATTTTTAACCATTTTTATTTTGCCACGAAATTCAAAATCAATGTTATTCAAATGAGCAAAGTAATGCTTAATTTTCTCAAACCAGAAGTAATTTTGAAATAAAAAAAAAAAAAAAATAGAACAAACGATAGAGCATAAAAATATCTATAACGTCAGAAAGTTTCAAAAAAAGTTATTGAACAATTTTTTTTTTTAAATTTAAAAAAAAAACAAAAACGTAATGATGATCATATGCAAATTTTAATCCTAATTATCTCGAATCACAAATACATTTGGAATATTCTGTTTACTGAAGCTCGCAGATCATGATATTTTTTTTAAGCCTACTTAATGTTTATAAAAATATTTAGATATCGAACCAATTTTGAGATATTTTGATTTTTACAGGTCTGAGGTTACAGTGTACATGTATTATACTTTACATTACTATATACCCTGGCTAAAATAAGAACAGAAATTTTTGCAACTGGATGTAACCCTTTTTCTCACGCAATTTTCCCCAGATGAACACCAAAATTGTACAGGTGATCAATGTAATATTGAAATTAATACGTGTAGAATTTTATTTCTAAAATTTGATTAGAACTTGAGAAAAGAGGTTACTTCCGGTTGTAATAACCTCTCAACTTATTTTGGCATTTATAATATTATTGGTGCACGGACAGATAGGAAAACACACCAAATACTACAAAAATCTATTATAAACTTTACTAATGCAAAATGCATTTTACATTATTTTTTTTTCTTAAGAATTTTAGTTTTTACTTTATTCTCAATAATTTTGTTTGTCAGTTTTTTATGCTCAACAAAACTGTTGTATGTATGTAATATTTAATTAAGAATTAATTTTTTTACTAATTAAAAATAAATAACAATAATCCTGTGTTATTAACATAAATGAACAAGCCGATTAGTTTAATACCTTAGCTTGTAAATTATAAACTTTTTCTTGTTCAATAATAACTAAAAAAATAAAAAAAATTAAAATTTAATAGTTATGCTAGCTCATTTTCAGCACAATTTGTTCAATACAGCAAAATTTATGCTATAATGCATAATATCTGATTTATAGCATAATTATTATGTTCTACAACATAATAAAAATGTATTGTTTTAATTTAGCATTATTTATGCTATAATTACATAAATGCAACATAAATTACGTGTAATTCCTGCTTTCTGTGTGGTATAGGTTATATAATGTTATTTATAAATGTTTATGCATTGAGCTAGCATAATTATTACGTAGCTTTTTTTCTGTATTACGTGCATACCATGTCTTACTTTAATAATAATATGTTTAAAAAGAAAGTAGCGAGAATTATTATGAAATACGATTATCATCATGCTTTTTAAATTACCTCTTTAACTTTGTAACATAATGCATAATCTATATTATACACCTACATCTCGAAGTCGATGAAACGACAGATTGATCCAATCCATAATATGTTTGATAATATTAGACGAGTTTGACTAAAAACTTCAAAAACTCATTAGAAAGATTGTTGAATTACAAAACAGATCTTAATCTGAGCATGGATATGTGTTAATGTTTTTAAAAAGACAGACAGACAGACAGACAGACAGACAGACAGACAGACAGACAGACAGACAGACAGACAGACAGACAGACAGACAGACAGACAGACAGACAGACAGACAGACAGACAGACAGACAGACAGACAGACAGACAGACAGACAGACAGACAGACAGACAGACAGACAGACAGACAGACAGAAACTCATTTAAAATTGTTTTCTACGTAAATAAAAAATACAATACTTCCTATTTCCTCACAAAAGTCACCTTCATTGCAAAGCAAAATAATAAATAAAATAATGACAAAAAATGTAATACGCAATTATTCAGCTCTTTCTTACATAGCTTCATGTAGTTACTGACAAATATAAGATAAAAAATTTAGAATTATTAATACAGTAATTTGCTAGCACGGTGTCTTGTTGCGCAGCTCAAAATACAAGAGAAGTAATACGTACCCTAGGTGATCTTAACATCGCCTAACCTTGAGCTTTTGTTGTTATACCTCCTCAAGCCAATTTATCAACTAATATTTTGTACAGCGATGTAACTAATTGTCTCTACATATAGGCATGTAAGTTTTAGTCCATCCGCATCATATTATCGTGGCTTATGCATGGATTTAATAATTCTGCAAAATTAACTCACTCAAACAAAATGCAATTAAGATTTTGCAAAATGTGAAAATAACGAAATATATAAGTATTTTATTATTTTATCGATTATTGATTTATTATATTTTTGTTTGTAATTTATCTTGATAATGATCGGTATACCTAGAGAACTATATACTACAAAAAAAAATAAGTATATCAAAATATATTAAATAAGTATAAAAGAAAGACAAATGAGTATGTTTTGCCAAAATGATGAAGTAAGATTCCGTTAAATTTAAGTAATTTAACTAGTAAAAATCAAGCCAAATAATAAATAAAAAATAATAAAAGGTTGTCATGCAGAAAGCTACAGTTCTTTGCACAGCAAACATCGTGCGCAAAGTGCTTAATTTGTAACCCCTCTATATACCACCTGCAGTTTCTGACATAATTGGTACTGGATTATTGTTACCTCCACCTTGAATCAAGTAGGATTCCGGTGTTGGTGTTACAGAAGAAGAAAGAAAAGAACTCATAATAATAATAAAAAAATTGAAGTAAAAAAAATAAAAATTGGACCAGAAAACGTCCTCAAATTTACATGTTTTTAAAATTCATTTTGAGCATTGAGTGGGTAGAGATCGGCAAACGTAAAAAAAAAAAAAAAAAAACTTTTATGAGAGCCGCACAAAATCGTGGTTATAAATGGACGACATTAAAATAACTTTTAAAAACGTCTGGGGCTGAAGAGGCTAGGTAAGCACAAATTAATTTCAGTACCACGTGACTATAGTATAACATAACATAGACAAATCACAATTAATAGTCACAAATTTTGTATGGGCTTTGCCTTTTTTGATCTCCTGTTGAGCAACCTCTTTGACAATGTGCAATGTTTGTATTGTGATATTTTGCTCAATAAAATCATTATTATTATTATTATTATTAAATGAATAATTTATTGGAAATCCCAATCAACGTCCAAACCTGCTTAATTACGCCCTGACTTTAGTTTCAAAAAAATATATATATATAATTTTGGTGCTTTGTTTTTGGAGGTAACGAACTCCTCACCGCAAAATAACCTATTATATGCGTGCGATGTTGCCTAATGTATTATATAAATTATAAGAAGCTATATGGGTTTTATTATTACATTATATTAAAACTGCTTTTAAATAATTGTAGATACTTATTACCTGCCATATTATTACTGATTTAATAACTTAAATGATCTGTCAATAAAACAATCAATCAATCAAAAGACAATTAAAAGTTGTATTTAATTTTCTCTTGCAGTTTTGGTAATATTTATAAAAATATATTTCCAGTAATAAATAAAGACATGCATAGCTTATTTTCCTATATGTATTTGATTTTCATTTTTTTTTTTTTTTAATATTATTATTTTTAACACATGATACAGTATATCCAACCAAGGCAACGCCTTATCGGTTGGTTCATACATAAAGAACATTTTGTCGTATGAAAATTATTTATATTATTGTTTTACATTGCTTATTAATATTAATTATTATTACAATATTATTGTTGAATATTTAGAATTATTTAAATCAAAGTAAGAACAAAAAGACAATAGAGAAAATAAAATTTAAAAAAAAAAAAATTATTATTATTTAATAAGAAAAAGAAAAAAAAATTATATAACAATAAATTTATCTATTTCTATTTTATTTTAAGTTACAGGTTATTTAAATAAAAAATTTTAATACTTTTTTTAGCTATTGAATTTGAAGTTAAACATTTTAAATGTTACGGAATTTCATTCCACAATTGATTAATAATGATTTATGTAATTTATATTTTCAGGTTCCAAACGCATTCTGCATGGCGTGTCAGGCAGTTTTCGTTCTGGAGAACTGACTGCAATCATGGGTCCAAGTGGAGCGGGTAAATCTACCTTGCTCAATCTTCTCAGCGGCTTTCAGTAAGTCCTCCTGTAGTTAGCACTTTGTGTGCAGCAAAGTCTTAACTACATTGTTCATCATTTGTGTTACTGCTCATATATCTAAGCTTCTCGGGACTTAATTTTTAATAATAATAATGTGTATGTGTGTATGTTTAAATAACATGGGCTAGTATAGGAAATTACTCATTTTGCCAGTTTAAAAATACTTCGAAATATTTTTGAGAGCATTGATGCTGTTTACAGGTTGAATTAATTTCTTAAATATGCAAGAAAAATAATATTAACCCAAAAATAGCTAATTTTCCAAAGAAAAATAGCCAAAAACTACGTTTGTCCTATGCTGAGCAATGTTATTCATTGTTCAAGAAGAGCATCGAAAAGCACTCAGAGTCCATTCAGTTCGAGTACCCGCCAAAAGATTTTGGTGTTCGTTTCTTTAAAAACGTTTAACCCGGTATTTTGAGCGTTTAGCTCGAAAACGAGAAACATCGCGTAAGGCCGTAAACAACTCGTAAAAAAAAAAAAAGAATAACAATAAATATAAAATAAAAAAATACACTCTGCAAGAATAAATGATGTAATTTATGCTTCCATATTATAGCATAAACGATTCTAAATTAGAACAACATAATATTTATGCTTTGTAAAATAAATATAGTTTATGCAGTATAGCATAATATTATGTTGTATTGAAAAATTTGTGCTGAAAATGAGCTGGCATAATTATACGTATTTATTTTTGCACGTGCAAATCTAATATATATATATATATATATATATATATATATGTTTATATATATATATATATATATATATATATATATATATATATAGACAATGGCCAGGCCAGCACAAATATATTCCACTTTCCCAACGTAAAGTATCGAAGCAGTCAGACATTGAAGTTTAAGGTTCAAGTTCACGATGTAATAAAACTTTCAGTTTCCTCACCAAAATAGTTCCGGAGGCAGCAGCACTCTTTTGTCAAGGGCAAATATCATCACAATGTATTTATATTTATATAAAGAGATTGTTGAAGTAAAATAAAAAAATACAGCGAAATAAAATATAGGTGCGGCTTTGTTGTGTTTTGATAATGTGTAGGTAGGTAGATGTTGAGAGAGAGAGAGAGAGAGAGAGAGAGAGAGAGAGAGAGAGAGAGAGAGAGAGAGAGAGAGAGAGAGAGAGAGAGAGAGAGAGAGAGAATAACACTCGAAATTACTATGTGAAATTAACCGATGCTGTATGATAGTTTTTTGTTACATCGCCTTTGGTGTATACAAAATATAATTACTATGATTAAGCAAAAAAATTGCACTGAACTTGATTTTACTGTATATGTACATGAAGTATGTAATTATATTAAATTGCAAGTAGTTCTGTGGTTCAAGTATAATAAGAAGTTTAATACAGAGTTGTTACAGCATTAACAAACAAAATCTATACGTCTTGAAAATATTGTACGATCATTTTACTAAAAAAGGCATTCATATTTCAGATTCAAAAAGGGTTTTATTTCAGAAACATATTATACAAGTTGTAATAAGGGAATAACATGTAATTAGATTGAGTTTTGCGTCAACTCAAATCTCCATCTGATAGCATCATTGAATTGTCATTGAAAACTTAAAGCCCTTGTCAACTTATTTTTTTATCATTTAGAATACTAGGCTGATACCTTATTATCCATGAATTAGACATCAACACATTGAATTTGTATTTAATTTCATTTATTTTCCTTTTTGCGGTTATAATACGTATCTGACGACACAATGTACCGATGGGGCCGTGACCAGGTTAAAGAACTTGAGGGAGGAGCTTAAATTTTAGAGCGGTGACTGTGATTGGCGGTGGTACATTGTGACGTCAGATACGTGATATAACCGCAAAAAGGAAAATAAACGAAAATAAATACAAAATCAACGTGATGGTGTCTAATTCATGGATATTAAGGTATGGTAATTATCAGTCTAGTATTCTAAATGATAAAAAAGTAAGTTGACAAGGGCTTTAAGACAATTCAAAACTGTGTATTGTCATTTTACTTAAAATTAATTTCTATTGGCTTATGGTCATCAATGCAATCAGATGGAGATTTCAGTTGACGCAAAACTCTATCTAAATACATTGAAAAAATTAATACTAAGGTAGGTGTTAAATCCTGTAAATGCAATAGGTAGACATATAACCTAGAACACAGGTATTATTATACTACAATAATATTATATATAATGCAGGAGCAACATGCTTCAATAAAGGTTTGACTCACTTAGATTAAGTGATATTGTAGTTTATAACTACCTTTTCTAAATTAAAGTGTATATATTGCAAACTACAGGATACATTTACTGTACCTGCCATTGGTACTATTTTTTTTGTACATGTTATTCGCATGTGCCAATAGAAATTGAATTTTTAAATAAAATGACTTCACAATCAACGGTTATATTAAACGTTGATATTTTAACGACTAATGGACCACTTGCAATGAAATGTTTTTAATCGTTGCAACAAGTAAGTGAAACGATTTTTCCATAAGAAATGCATTAAGAATGATTCAAATTATTTTAAAAAGTTTGTTCATTGCAAGTGATCCATTGCTAGTGACGTCACAAGCGTTAAGTAAGAAATGAAATTAACGGTTAATACATCATGCAACTAACTAACAACAACGATCAAGTTCATGTACACTGTACACGTGTAGTTCAAGTTGATCTGTGTATCTTTAGTGTACTGTGTAAGTACTAAATACCAGTGTTGGGGTCGAACACCACTTAAGTCGAACTCGAAACGATCACGAACACTTAAAATTCTTTCGAACATGATCCGATCCAGCATAGGGGAAATAAATTTTTTCCTTATTTTGTCACAATAAAAGTTTATTTCGACTGTAAGCATTTTTCTGTTATTCATGTTATTAGTAGCTACAAATAAGACTTATAGATTGAGCTTTGCAGTTTGCTATTAAATTAATAAAAATTATATTTTTCCTATGCTGGCCTGTGTATTTCTGACCAACAAAATGACCAACAAAGTATTATTATAAAAGTTATCACAAAGAATGGTATCATCAATAAAAATATGGCATGTCACAGAAAAATTAATTTACAACCATAAAATTAAAAACACGAAACAACATCAAAGTTTCTTTGATAAAAATATTTGGCCACTTTTTTTTTATCAAATAATGTAAAAATATTACCACAAAAAAAAAATGAACACTCGCAAAGTTATAAACAATTATTATTTTTCTTACACGAACAAAAAAAAAAGGGTAATAATAATTCTAATTCATTTCCAGAACAATTTGTTCAATACAGCATAATTGATATGCTATACTCTATACTACATAATAATTGTGTTACATAACATAAACATTGGGTTTTACAGCATTATTATTATTATTTCAAATTTAGCATTGTTTATGCTATAAAGACATAAATTTAGCATAAGCTATGTAATTTTTTCTTTCCGTGTGTATGTAGTACACAAATTTAATAAAAATATTTGATATTTTCAATTGTTTGCATGTTTTTTAATTAAATAATTAAAAATATTTAAGAAAAATAAAATTACACTCGCAAAGTTATAAAATTGTACTTCCTATAATTATATGTTATTGACATTTTGATAACCTTGCTTCACCTTGAATAGTTCTTTCACTTTCATTAAGTCAAATTTTTGTCATCATCGTGTCGGCAAAACCAGTAATTTAATATCAATAAATCATATTTTGGATTATCGAGTGTTGGAGACATTATATACATGTTCATTCTTGCTGTACGTGGACAATTTGACCTCGCAGGCCAAGTAAGAAAATCTCCAAGTCCGGGTTCAAAATATATTTATATATATATATTATACATATCTCTCTAGTCATTCAATACTAATCGTTGTAAACCTATTGTATTATTATCATGACTAGATGTAAAATATCTATGCAATATATTAAGTATTTATTTAAGATATGTATTTACATGTAACTAAATAAATGACGCACAATTTTTTCTATCGTCAAGATTTTATCATGTTCTTTTAGATGACAGACAAAAACAAAAAACAAAAAAAGAAACAAACATTAATGTCAATCAAAATAATCGTAAGGTAATAAGAAATAAGTAAATTCAAAATTTCTTTATTTCTCTCTTTCCTTTAACCGTATACAATTTACATCGTATTCGTCAAGGTTAATTAACAGTCAGAAAAAGTCAAAATACTTACATGCTATATGCACAATTGGTGCTACTTTTACATTCACATATATATATATATATATATATATATATATATATATATATATATATATATATATATATATATTACTATTAAAATCAATAAAAACATAGCTGTGGGCTCACTCTAGGGCCATGACTTGTCAACAATCATCTTAATCTGTATTCTTAATTAAGGCGGGAAATCAGGTTCTGCGGAATTTGAATAAAAAATTGCAAAGAGAGAAACATCTGAAATTTTGCACAGTGATACATTAGGATAGGGTATCTTCAAAAATGTAAAAATTTTGAAAAGTCAACATACTAGATTTGAAATTATGATTTTTTTTTTTAAATTTAAGACCCATAAGAGCCCATGTTAATTTCATTAATTATTTTATTTTATGGTCATGAGTTCTAAATTTTTTATCATAGGTAGCTGTTACTTTTAACTTTCAAATGACATCATAAAGTTTCCAAGTTTTCTTTTTAGATTTTGAGTTACAAGCTATCTAAATACAACCCTTAAAATGAAAAAAAAAATCAATCAATATACATTTCTTAAAAAATAATGTGTTTAACATTATTTTCAAAGAAATTAATTATTATTACATAATGAACTATTATTTAACTTAAAAACTGTAACTGACTGTACTGTAAAACAGTTAGGTTAAATTGAGAGGTTTTTAGCCTGATTCCGTACATTAAATGCCATCAATTATTATTATTACTAATATAATAGGTATAAGGATAAAAGGTGACCTTTAGAAAACTCAAAAAAGCATCATAAAACGAAGTCAATTAATCAGCTACAGCAAATTTATTTATTATTATTATTTTTTAGCATTTCTCATTTTTTTGTTTTTACATTTTTGTCTCTATAACTCACAAACCAATTTATGCACTTAAATTTCAAAAACATTTTCAAAAATATCAAGATTTAGGCTTTAATTTGATATATGAAACGTTTGATAAAAATTAAATCTTTCTAATTTTTAATGCGTTTAAAGTGGTACCGTTTTTAATGAACACCCTGTATTTTTTTTATTTATTAAAGATACTTGTTTGCTTGTAGTATAATATAAATGACGCACAAATTTTATGTCGTCAAGATTTTAAAATATGCTTGCTCGATGACAGACAGTTTTTTATTTTTTATTTTAATAAAAAATTGTTGCATATTTCTATACCTGCGAGATTTTATAATTTATGTTCGATATTTCTTAAACAATCGATAATTTAACAAAAAACTGTCTTTTGAAATGGGCGATATATCTGTGGGCGATATTACAAACTAAAATTCTCGTGGCTTTACTATAAAATATGAATTGAACGCAGTAAAAAATAAATTAATAATAATTTATGTCATGGAAACCTCCCATGCAGGGAATGAATAAATTTAGTAAGTTATATACTACATTTATGGCATTATGTAAGTTTATAACATAAACGATGCTAAATTTGAATAATATAAATAACTATGCTGTAAACATAATATTTCAGCTGTGTAGCACACTTACAAGGGAAGGGTCAACTTGATAGGTCAACGTATCGATGAAACTTGCAGCGTTGGTGTATTTTGGGACCAAACACACCCAAAAAAAAATTTACCTGCTGAGCTGCACTTTTACGGCTATTACGGTCAATTTAAATTTACATAAGAAATCATGTATTTTAGATAGGCTAACATTTTTCCAAATCTCTTCGAAAGTCATGAAAGTAGGTGTAAAAAGTGACTAAAGTGTTATTATGCAGTATAGCATAAATTATGCTGTATTGATTAAATTGTGCTGCAGATCAGCTACCATAATTATTACGTTAGTTATTTTTATAAGTGATGGTCATTTTAGTAAAAAATTAATTTCTATTGGCATATGGGAATAACAAGTATTTAGATAGAGATTTGCGTCCACTGAAATCTCCTTCTGATTGCATTGTATGGCCATAAGCCATAAGCCACTAGAAACTAATTTTTAAGTAAAATGACTGTACAATACAATAAATAAATGCTATTGTAACATATTTATTATGCTAGATAGCATAGGTTAATGTACAATAATCACTGTACAGTATAGCATACATTATGTTGCTACATTGAACACTTAATTGCTATATTGTATAGAGCACAAATGTTGTTATTTTGTAATAACATAAGTAATTATGCTGAACATGTTAACTATTATGTTATGTAGTATAATCACTGTACAATATAGCATACATTATGTTGCTACATTGAACACTTGCTATATTGTAGAGCACAAATGTAAAATTGTTATTTTGTAATAACACAAATAATTATGCCGAAAATCTTAACTATTATGTTATGTAGTATAATTACTGTACAATATAGCATACATTATGTTGCTACATTGAACACTTGCTATATTGTAGAGCACAAATGTTGTTATTTTGTAATAATATAAGTAATTATGCTGAACATGTTAACTATTATGTTATGTATAGTATAATCACTGTACAATATGGCATACAGTATGTTGCTACATTGAACACTTTGCTATATTGTAGAGCGCAAATGTTGTTATTTTGTAATAACATAAGTAATTATGCTGAACATGTTAACTATTATGTTATGTAGCATAATCACTGTACAATATAGCATACATTATGTTGCTACATTGAACACTTGCTGTATTGTAGAGCACAAATGTTGTTATTTTGTAATAACATAAATAATTATGCTGAACATGTTTAATATTATGTTATGTGCACTGAAAGAATAAATTACGTAATTTATGCTGTATTTATGTCATTATAGCATAAATTATGCTAAATTAGATCAATATAAATAATTATGCTGTACAACATAATATTTATGCTATATAACATAGTTATTATGCAATATAGCATAAATTATGCTGTATTGAACAAATTGTGCTGAAAATGAGCTAGCATAATTATTACGTATTTATTTTTCTCATAGTGTAGTATAATCACTTTACAATATA
>OX439130.1:6481859-6489359 GCA_949318235.1 Ecdyonurus torrentis
ATTTCAACGGTATTTTGCTATTTACAATGTATACCTGAAGCTATATGCATGATCACATGCACTTACCTACATATAACATTGCCCTGGTCCGTCTCCCTTTTTTTTACATAATAATAATTTATACATCTTTAATTTAATTTATTACTTACATCCACTGTCCATTACTATTATTTTTATTATTTTCATTATTCATTTATTCTGCATTTATTCATCAAAAAATCAAAGCCTGGAAAGTATAATATAATATAATAAAATTTGAGCTGTCAATCATAGTTCAACCTCTTAATTTTTTTTGGTAATAATCTTGTACACAGTTTCCAATGCTTATGGAATCAACGGTTATGACGTCACTAAACGTTGAAATTTTAACGATAAAAACGTTAGTGAAACGTTGGGTCCTGCAAATATAAATTTACAACGGCCAAGTTTTACAATCGGACAATTTTTCTATTACCAACGCTTGTGAGGTAATTTATTGTTAAAATATTAACGTTTAGTGACGTCATAACCGTTGATTCCACAATACTTAAAGCACTGCAAAACTGTATACAAGCTTTTCAACGCTTATTTTTTTAGTGTGTTGCAAAACTGTATACAAGCTTTTTGACGAGCATTTTCTTCATTGTAACAAAAGAAGTTTTAACTGCGTGATTTCTCATCTTAGTCTTATGTTTTGTCAGGTCAGAGGGCATGGGCGGCTCGGTGCGCACCAACGGTGTTCCTCGCGACATGACGGTGTTCCGCAAGAGTTCCTGCTACATCTTGCAGTACGATCAGCTTCACCCGCTCTTCACCGTCACCGAGGTGCTCCACATGGCAGCGTCACTCAAGCTGGGTCCTGGCATGACCAGGAAATCTAGGCAAATTGCGGTAAATCACTCACATTATTGACATTGCAAAAAAAAAATTAAAAAAAAAAAAATAATAAAAAAAAATAGCATATAACTGCTTTTATTAATATAAATTATTTATTATTTTTTAAGTAACTGCATGGTTTATAAATCGTTTAAGTATGACTAGTATTCATCATACAATAGTTGAACACACATTGTGTTTAACACATAAATAAATATTTTTATCAAAAATCACAAAAAAAAAAAAAATAATAAAAATAAAATCAAAAATCGAAAATCAATAAAATGCTTTAAATTTATCGTTTTAAAATGTGTTAAAGTACACCTTGTATTATTTATTAAATTTTTTCCGAAGCCGACGCTATATTTTTCTCAAAAATCACAAAAAAAAAGGAGGAGGAGGAGGAGGGGAAAAAGAAGAAGAAGAAGAAGAAACAATTATTTCTCCCCATGCATAACAGTAAATGAAAGGTCCCGCGACTGCCCGATTAATAAAAACATTTGTGCAGCGTTATCAGTAAACATTTGTTTTCTTAGTGTATGTGATTAATGCACATTAAAATGTATGCAATAAATTGGTAGGTGATTAATGCTAGGTGCAGCTCACGTGCCACTTTATTATGATTATCAATCACACAAGGTGTGCGCTTATATAGTTACGTGACCTTGCATGTTAATTACGTGCACGTAGCTTACTACGTAGCACTCTAGTATTACACGTAGAGAGAAATATAGAGTTGTACCATACAATAAAGTTCGTTCTATAAACTTCACACAACTATTGCATGAGCCAGCTTTGAAAAATTTCCTTTGTTAAAAACATCTGATCATGACGTCACTACCTGTTTACATGTTAGAGTTGTACCATACAATAAAGTTCGTTCTATAAACTTCACACAACTCTTGAGCCACCTTCAAAAATGTTCCTTTGTTAAAAACATATGATCATGACGTTGTTACCTGTTTACCTGTAACGTTTGGTATAAATGGTTCATCATTATCTTATATCTTCGTTTATAACTTTGGATCTGATAAATATGAACGAAATTTCACAAAAATAAGTTCTATGCTCAACATGCTACTAACTTTAATCGTCTCAAAAAACAAGATTAACCAATAAACGTGTCTTATTTTGTTGGTCAGCCACTTCATGTTAATGAGATTCACTTTACTTTACAGAACAAACTTAAATATATATTAATTTACTTATACTATGATTGTAACAAGGCCTCCTAAAGAAGACAGGCCCTATACACAAACAGCCAAACATTGTGAGACAACAATCTGGTAGTCCGTTAAACTTGTTTATTTCATAAGACATACATGGCAAATTAAACTTTGGCGCAGTTTTTTTTTTTATATTTATCTTCCAAACTTCAATCCTGGAATTCTAAGGAAGATTTCAGTTTTTACACTTCATGTTTTATTGCACTTTTACGACTGTTAAAGAGCGATAAGCGATGTCTTTAAAGAAAGAAAAAAAAATGCTCGAAAAAAAAATGTGTATCAAAAAATTAACGTAGCGTGCCGTATCTCGATTCTTATGAACTCTATTATTTCGTAATTTGCAAAAATGTATATATATATATATATATATATATATATATATATATATATATATATATATATATATATATATATATATATATATATATATATATATATATATATATATATATGTTGTAACAATTGAATTTCGAGCGAGGTAACATGATGATTGAAGAAATGTTGGTCTTACCTTTTTAAGACCCTGGGCTTTTCACTCGCTGAAGTTTGTCTTGAATTTTAACAAATTAAAATTACGTCACAATACAATGTACATATTAAAAACTCAATTCACTATAGTCTTTAAAATTTACATAGCTATGTTAAAATTACACTACACAAACATGAACGTTTTCGGCAAAACTGCATATATAAAAATATATGTGTGTCGGTTTTCCTTACTCCTATGTCACTGAACTATGAAATGTTGGTTCGTTTCTCTATGCAAGCCGACCGTCGCAGAGGGAGGGGAAGTTTGTTGTTATTTTGCACGTGATTCTTCTCCTTATCTATACGGTCAGGTTGTATAGCTTTCTTATATGGAGGTAAGAGTGATGTCCAAATGGGGGGTAAATCATAACTTGGTTGACTTATCGTGTCATTCTGCCTTCTCACCATCTCTATTGCTTCTAATATTTTCCTCTTTTTATAATGACTCTCCCTGCCAATTACCTTAGCCTCATCCCACTTAATCTGATGTTTGTTTTCTAATGCATGGTCTACTAATTTTGAATAACCAGCGTCTTCTTTTTCTATCTTTTGTCTGTGTTCTTTCACTCTTATATCAAGTACTTCAAAAGATACAGTTAAATCAAATTTAGTTAGAACCAAACCAGAAGCAAATAAAAATATTAACAAAAATGTAGTATATTCAATACCATGCATGTGTGAAAAAGAATATATTGGAGAAACAAGCCGCCCACTTGATATAACAGTGAAAGAACACAGACAAAAGATAGAAAAAGAAGACGCTGGTTATTCAAAATTAGTAGACCATGCATTAGAAAACAAACATCAGATTAAGTGGGATGAGGCTAAGGTAATTGGCAGGGAGAGTCATTATAAAAAGAGGAAAATATTAGAAGCAATAGAGATGGTGAGAAGGCAGAATGACACGATAAGTCAACCAAGTTATGATTTACCCCCCATTTGGACATCACTCTTACCTCCATATAAGAAAGCTATACAACCTGACCGTATAGATAAGGAGAAGAATCACGTGCAAAATAACAACAAACTTCCCCTCCCTCTGCGACGGTCGGCTCGCATAGAGAAACGAACCAACATTTCATAGTTCAGTGACATAGGAGTAAGGAAAACCGACACACATATATTTTTATATATGCAGTTTTTCCGAAAACGTTCATGTTTGTGTAGTGTAATTTTAACATAGCTATGTAAATTTTAAAGACTATAGTGAATTGAGTTTTTAATATGTACATTGTATTGTGACGTAATTTTAATTTGTTAAAATTCAAGACAAACTTCAGCGAGTGAAAAGCCCAGGGTCTTAAAAAGGTAAGACCAACATTTCTTCAATCATCATATATATATATATATATATATATATATATATATATATATATATATATATATTATATATATAAAATTATAGCTTAAAAACTCAGGAACACAGCCATGCTAGTTGTTTTATAGGTTGCGATTCAAGTTTTTGAGATAATTGAGAAAAACTAAAACTACTTTCAATTTTCAATGCTATTTTTATGGAGTAAACAAATTCGATGGATTATACAATGCTGTACTAAAAATGTTTGAAATCGCACTTGGACTGAACAAAATTACTTACGTCATTGCTCTACTATTACAATTTAATTCAAAAAAATTTTCTTAAAATTTAGAAAGTGATGTACGTATCGATTCTGTCTTCTCATAAAATATGCAATAAATTACACCCCTAATATTTTAGAGTCTTCCTCAAAGTTTCTCTAGTTCTACATTATGAGGCTGTGTTGTAATATTGGTTTTTATTGGTATTCTCAGGTGGAGAACGTGATCGACGCTCTAGGTCTGAGCTCGTGCTCCAACACTCGCGCCGTCAGCCTGTCAGGTGGACAACAGAAGAGACTCAGCATCGCACTCGAGATCTTGGACAATCCTCCCGTCATGTTTCTAGACGAACCTACCACGTGAGTTGTTCTTGGCAGTAGCCATGACACTGCATTAAAGACGCACATAAGCCTATAGGGTGTATGCAGATGACGTCATATTTAATGCACTTGGAGGCCATACTGGAGTAGTGAATAACATTGCTCAGCATAGGAGAAACTTTGTTTAAGGCATTTTTCTTTGGGAGATTGGTTAATTTTTTGTTATTGTTATTTTTCTCACATACTTGAGGTACTAATTCAACATATTTACAGCATCAATGCTCTCAAAATCACCCATGTTATTGAGTGATTCAACATGGCGTCGACTTTAACATAAATGCATACACCCTATAACAAAATAAGTTATTTTCTTCTTCTCCAAAACCATTCAATACAAATCAATCGTTTATTTGACATTTCTAGCCCACGTGCATGGGTAACGATAGATATAGAGTTGTTGCATTCATGTTAAAGTCGACGCCATAATTAAGTGAGCGCTAAATAACATGGGCAGGTGTGGGAAAATGACACATTTTGCCAATTTAAAAATACTTCGCAACATTTTAGAGAGCATTGATGCTGTTAACAAGTTGAATTAGTTTTTCAAGTATGCGAGAAAAATAATAATAACCAAAAAAAGGTTATATTTGCAAAGAAAATAGCCAAAAACTACATGTGTCCCATGCTAAGCAATATTATCATTGCTTAAGAAGACCATCGAAAAGCATTCATAATGACGTCATGCGCACACACCCTATAGTAACACGCCCCTCTGCCATCAGAGTTAACAATATTGTGCCCCTTGCTCTACCTGCTTAGCTTACCTGAGAATTAAGGTGTATAGACTTTTTACTTACACAGTAAGGGGTTAATGTGACGTAACATTTCCCCCTCGTTACCCTTGCAGGACTCGCTTATCCCGCGGGCTATAGAAAAGTCTAATAAACGACTAATTTTTATTCAGTTGTTTTAGAGAAGAATAAAAAATACTTATGTTTAGGGTTCAGTGTGTCTTTAAATATACTTCAAGCAAACTGTAGGTAATGTAAGGTGCGCATTTCGTGCTTCTTCTGCAAGATTTAATTATTATATTTCCGGTATTTTTCTCGTTTTGATGGCGGGAAAATATTATCATATTGTCTAATAAAGGAACAACTGTTTTGAGGCTGACTATAAGCAATTTCGCTCACATCTGCTTCCGTTTTGATTTACTACACATGCGTAGTAAGGAGAAACGGAAGCGGATGTGACCGAAATCGCTTATAGTCGGCCTCAAAACCGTTGTTCCTTTACTAGTCAAAACATTTTTTTTTTTTTTTTTTTAAGTTGAACTTTTACTGAAAATAGATTTTGGCGATTGGGCAAATTCAAATGCGCATTAGCTACACCATTATCTACAGTTTTATTGCTATATTCTAAATAATAATCGTTGAAAAGCTTGTACACAGTTATGAAATACTTTAACTATTGTGGAATCAACGGTTATTACGTCACTAAACGTTGACAATCTAACGACAAAAGCGTAAATGACGTCACAAGCGTTAGAATCACAATGAAATAAACGTTAATTTAGCCTTTGCAAATATGTATTTTTTTCATTAAGTCTGAAGCTTGTGACGTCACTAACGTATAAACTGTGTACAAGCTTTTCAATGTTTATTTTTTAGTATTGTCATTGTATAACAGCAGTCATGACACTGCAGCATTTTTACATAAGACATGTGTATGACCATTATTTTTATTTTATTTTTTGTAATTTTTGTGTTATTTCTCTATTATATGAAATACCTGACCTTAATGTATTCGTGTTGTGCGGGATGAGCGGAAAAATTATGAATGTACAAAAAAATACATTATGAAATGTAATTACAAAATTAGCTCTGTCAGCTTCCTTGCTCTTTTAGAATCTTTGCCTTTATTATAAATAATTATATGTCTGTGTATATATATATTACATATATATATACTCACACACACACACACATACAATCAGGAGTTTCTGTGAATGTTGGGCGATAGATCGACTTTTAAAACGATCGCCTAAAGTCACACTATTTTTACGTAAAACTACAAATAATCGATTGATCGATTTTCAAATGACCTTGAATCGTTCATACATTTTCTTAAGACTGCCCGATTTATATAAGGAAGGTAAATAAAAATGAAGTGTCATCCACACTCTCATACGTCGAAATTTTACGTTAAATTAAAACACAGCACCTTTTTTTTTTTTTACCAAGTTGTTTGATGATTCTAAGTTTTTTTAATTGCATTTTAAATGTTTAAAACGTAGATATAAAATATCAAATATAATTTCTCTCATCCTACCTACTATATTTCCATGATACATTAGCACCTATTACGTGTTAGCTTAGCTTATTGTCTTTTGAAATGATAGTCATTAGAATAAATATTCACAACTACGCCCGTGTTTTTTTTTTTTTTTTTTTTTTTTTTTGCACAGTAACCATAGAATAAAAAAATGAAGAACACATAAAAATAAACAAATTGTTGATTTCAGTTTCCTTGGTTTTTGTTTTTGTCAGTGGTTCCCTGTTGTTAATCAGGATTTATACTAACCCTGGTTGTTAATTACAATTATTTATAATTATATATATTTTGCGCGTATGAATAATAATAAAACAATTAAAACAAGCGTGTCTGAATTATACAAAAATATATGTAAATAACTAAAATCAGTTTTGGCATTAGAATTAGAAAGTTGTTTTTATTTTTTTAAAATAATGATTATCTGTTAAACGAGAGAGAGAGAGAGAGAGAGAGAGAGAGAGAGAGAGAGAGAGAGAGAGAGAGAGAATTCAATAACATTACCTAGAGTGCCTGTGCCTGTGTGTGTGTGTGTGTGTGTGTGTGTGTGTGTGTGTGTGTGTGTGTGTGTGTGTGTGTGTGTGTGTGTGTGTGTGTGTGTGTGTGTGTGTGTGTGTGTGTGTGTGTGTGTGTGTGTGTGTGTGTGTGTGTGTGTGTGTGTGTGT